>CM066921.1:28906417-28911417 GCA_033964015.1 Scolanthus callimorphus
AGATAATCGTCTACATAATCGCCTAGATAATCGTCTAGATAATCGTCTAGATAATCGTATAGTATTCGTATAGATAATCGTATAGAAATCGCATAGATAATCGTATAGATAGTCGTATAGATAATCATATAGATAATCATATAGATAATCATAAGACTTAGCCCAAGTGAATCTTTTCCAACACAAACAAGCAAGATAATCACGCTAGATAATCGTCTAGCTAATCGTCTAGATAATCGTCTAGATAATCGTCTAGATAATCGTCTAGATAATCGTCTAGAAAAATCGTCTAGATAATCGTCTAGATAATCGTCTAGATAATCGTCTAAATAATCGTCTAGATAATCGTCTAGATAGTCGTCTAGATAGTCGTCTAGATAGTCGTCTAGATAATCGTCTAGATAATCGTCTAGATAATCGTCTAGATAATCGTCGAGATAATCGTCGTCTAGATAATCAAATAGATAATCGTCGTCTAAATAATCGTCGTCTAGATAAACGTCTAGATAATCGTCTAGATAATCGTATAGATAATCATATAGATAATCAAATAGATAATCATATAGATAATCATATAGATAATCAAAGATAATCGTCTAGATAATCGTCTAGATAATCGTCTAGACAATCGTCTAATAATCGTTTAGATAATCGTCTAGATAATCGTTTAGATATCGTCTAGATAGTCGTATAGATAATCGTATAGATAATCATATAGATAATCATATAGATAATTATCAGACTTAGCCCAAAGTGAATCTTTTCCAACAGAAACACGCAAGATAAATCACGATAGATAATCGTCTAGATAATCGTCTAGATATCGTCTAGATAATCGTCTAGATAATCGTCTAGATAGTCGTATAGAAATCGTATAGATAATCGTATAGATAATCATATAGATAATCATCAAACTTAGCCCAAGTGAATCTTTCCAACAGAAACAAGAAGATAATCACGCTAGATAATCACGCTAGATATCGTCTAAAAATCGTCTAGATAATCGTCTAGATAATCGCCTAGATAATCGTCTAGATATCGTCTAGATAATCGTCTAGATAATCGTCTAGCAATCGCCTAGATAATCGCCTAGATAATCGTCGTCTAGATATCAAATAGATAATCGTCGTCTAAACAATCGTCGTCTAGATAATCGTCTAGGTAATGTCTAGATAATGGTCTAGATAATCGTCTAGATAATCAAATAGATAATCATATAGATAATCATAGATAATCGTCCTAAATAATCGTCTAGATAATCGTCTACATAATCGCCTAGATAATCGTCTGGATAATCGTCTAGATAATCGTATAGATTCGTATAGATAATCGTAGAAATCGCATAGATAATCGTATAGATAGTCGTATAGATAATCATATAGATAATCATATAGATAATCATAAGACTTAGCCCAAAGTGAATCTTTTCCAACACAAACAAGCAAGATAATCACGCTAGATAATCGTCTAGCTAATCGTCTAGATAATCGTCTAGATAATCGTCTAGATAATCGTCTAGATAATCGTCTAGAAAATCGTCTAGATAATCGTCTAGATAATCGTCTAGATAATCGTCTGAATAATCGTCTAGATAATCGTCTAGATAGTCGTCTAGATGTCGTCTAGATAGTCGTCTACATAATCGTCTACATAATCGTCTAGATAATCGTCTAGATAATCGTCTAGATAATCGTCTAGATAATCGTATAGATAGTCGTATAGATAATCGTATAGATAATCGCATAGATAATCGTATAGATAGTCGTATAGATAATCATATAGATAATCATATAAATAATCATAAGACTTAGCCCAAAGTGAATCTTTTCCAACAGAAACAAGCAAGATAATCACGCTAGATAATCGTCTAGATAATCGTCTAGATAATCGTCTAGATAATCGTCTAGATATCGCTAGATAATCGTCTAGATAATCGTCTAGATAATCGTCTAGATAATCGTCTAGATAATCGTCTAGATAATCGTCTAGATAATCGTCTAGATAATCGTCTAGATAATCGTCTAGATAATCGTCTATATAATCGTCTAGATAGTCGTCTAGATAGTCGTCTAGATAGTCGTCTACATAATCGTCTACATAATCGTCTAGATAATCGTCTACATATCGTCTAGATAATCGTCGTCTAGATAATCAAATAGATAATCGTCGTCTAATAATCGTCGTCTAGATAAACGTCTAGATAATCGTCTAGATAATCGTATAGATAATCATATATAATCATGTAGATAATCATATAGATAATCAATAGATAATAAACATGATCGTCTAGATAATCGTCTAGACAATCGTCTGAATAATCGTTTAGATAATCGTCTAGATAATCGTTTAGATAATCGTCTAGATAGTCGTATAGATAATCGTATAGATAATCATATAGATAATCATATAGAAATCATATAGATAATCATCAGACTTAGCCCAAAGTGAATCTTTTCCAACAGAAACACGCAAGATAATCCGATAGATAATCGTCTAGATAATCGTCTAGATAATCGTCTAAATAATCGTCTAGATAATCGTCCAAATTATAGTCCTAGATAATCGTCTAGATAATCGTCTAAATAATCGTCTAGATAATCGTCTAGATAATCGCCTAGATAATCGTCTAGATAATCGTCTAGATAATCGTCTAGATAATCGTCTAGATAATTGTCTAGATAATCATATAGATAATCAAATAGATAATCATATAGATAATCATATAGATAATCATAAATAATCGTCTAGATAATCGTCTAGATAATCGTCTAGATAATCGTCTAGATAATCGTCTAGATATCGTTTAGATAATCGTCTAGATAATCGTCTAGATAATCGTATAGATAGCCGTATAGATAATCGTATAGATAATCGTATTTAGTCAAATCACACTAGTAGTCTTTTATCAATGCTGCGTTTCTGATTGGTTGAGCTATCTAGTAGGCTATAAGTTATAGCCTACTAGTAGCGAAAAGTATGGGATTTGAAAGCCAGAAAATGGCAAATGACCAGAACAAAACATTTTTTTGGCAATACAAATTGACCTACTAGTGTGATTTGACTAAAACAATTATTCCTCTCGCCCTCATGGCATCTGAGTCAATAGCCCATTCGGCCTTCGGCCTCATGGGCTATTGACTCAGAGCCCATTCGGGCTCGAGAATAATGTTAAAATCGTATAGATAGTCGTATAAATAATCATATAGATAATCGTCTAGATAATCGCCTAGATAATCGTCTAGATAATCGTCTAGATAATCGTCTAGATAATCAAATAGATAATCAAATAGATATCGTCGTCTAAATAATCGTCGTCTAGATAATCGTCTATATAATCGTCTAGATAATCGTCTAGACAATCGTATAGATAATCATATAGATAATCAAATAGATAATCATATAGATAATCATATAGAAAATCATAGATAATCGTCTAGATAATCGTCTAGATAATCGCCTAGATAATCGCCTAGATAATCGCCTAGATAATCGTCTAGATAATCGTCTAAATAATCGTTTAGATAATCGTCTAGATAATCGTCTAGATAATCGTCTAGATAATCGTCTAGATAATCGTCTAGATAATCGTCTAGATAATCGTCTAGATAATCGTCTAGATAATCGTCTAGATAATCGTCTAGATAATCGTCTAGATAATCGTCTAGATAATCGTCTAGATATCGTCTAGATAATCGTCTAGATAGTCGTCTAGATAGTCGTCTAGATAGTCGTCTACATAATCGTCTACATAATCGTCTAGATAATCGTCTACATAATCGTCTAGATAATCGTCGTCTAGATAATCAAATAGATAATCGTCGTCTAAATAATCGTCGTCTAGATAAACGTCTAGATAATCGTCTAGATAATCGTATAGATAATCATATAGATAATCATGTAGATAATCATATAGATAATCATATAGATAATCAAAGATGATCGTCTAGATAATCGTCTAGACAATCGTCTAGATAATCGTTTTAGATAATCGTCTAGATAATCGTTTAGATAATCGTCTAGATAGTCGTATAGATAATCGTATAGATAATCATATAGATAATCATATAGATAATCATATAGATAATCATCAGACTTAGCCAAAGTGAATCTTTTCCAACAGAAACACGCAAGATAATCACGATAGATAATCGTCTAGATAATCGTCTAGATAATCGTCTAAATAATCGTCTAGATAATCGTCCAAATTATAGTCTAGATAATCGTCTAGATAATCGTCTAAATAATCGTCTAGATAATCGTCTAGATAATCGCCTAGATAATCGCCTAGATAATCGTCTAGATAATCGTCTAGATAATCGTCTAGATAATCGTCTAGATAGTTGTCTAGATAATCATATAGATAATCAAATAGATAATCATATAGATAATCATATAGATAATCATAAATAATCGTCTAGATAATCGTCTAGATAATCGTCTAGATAATCGTCTAGATAATCGTTTAGATAATCGTCTAGATAATCGTCTAGATAATCGTATAGATAGCCGTATAGATAATCGTATAGATAATCGTATTTAGTCAAATCACACTAGTAGTCTTTTATCAATGCTGCGTTCTGATTGGTTGAGCTACTCAGGTAACTTAAGGCCTGGGTGGAAACCAAATCCAAGATGGCGGACTTAAAACTGAGGGGGTAGTCTATCTCTAAACCAGTGCCTCTGAGGGTTCCAATCAATTTGTATTTCGATGCCTTTGGTCATTCTCGGTCATTTTCACCAATGTTGGTCTCTATGGCAACAAATGTATGACCTATGACCTTAAATATAATTTCTTGGAAAATGGCCTCTGCATTCGATGGGGATAAGTTAAATCGTTCATCTGAGTGTGTGATCGTGTTTGTTATCTAGTGTAGATTATTGATCTAACGAGGCAGGCTGGAAATATTTTTTCGAATAGCTATATTTGTGATGATGTAATATGATTCCTCCCATTTTCTTAAAATGTGGATGACTTGGACAGCCCGCCTCGTTGGAATGAT